>CM070028.1:27742576-27782576 GCA_036247105.1 Cirrhinus mrigala
GATGTTGTTGTTAAATAACATTTGTTTATTATAGGAAAATGATTAATTATACATAATAACCACAAATATTATTAATATTAATATTAAATAATAGCAATAATATTTATGGTATTCATATTCATATTTGAGTTTACAATCACACTGTTAGCCTTTTCATTTTCATGTAATCAAAATCCCAGAGCTGTGGTGATTTGTTGAACTTACAGCGTCATAAACTGTATTCGGTTTCATTTGTGTTAAGGGCAATTAGTTTGAAGCTTTTACAGCACAGTTTATTCAGACGTGAAATTCCTGCACTGTCTTACATAAGGCTGTTCATGTGACTCATTCAGACTTGAATGTCTCAAGAAATGTTTTCCACAAGGAGTTTGTTAAAGCTCAAGTGTGGCGTTTCTCTCAGAGACGTGCTGGAAAAGCGGCTTGGCCTGTATTTTTATATCTGGCAGAGCTCAGACTCTCCACACGCGTCTGCTGAACCCCAAACACCAAACCTCAGCCGTTCCCTTACAAACGCAAACACTCCCTCACACACGTCACACATGCTGACAATCTGGAGAACAAACACAATTAACATCTACACTGGAACACAGATATGGCCAGTAGGCGTTATAAGATCTTCAGCCTCCACACAGACCAGAATTACTCAACAGACTACAAGGAGGGTTTTACAGACGTCACCGATGCGTCACGTGATCTCCTGACGCGTTAGTATTTACAGTTCGTTAAGGTCTTCTAACTAGACATGCTAAGATAAATCAACAAACATTGACTTAATTGAATGCTATGGGGCGTTCACACCAAGACACATTATTACAATGCTTTTTAATTGCCATTTATTTTTCAGGAATAAAATTTATAATATAATTTTATTATTATATAACTTGTATGTTATTACTATTACTATACAATTCTAAATTGTAATTCAAGTTTTATATATATATATATATATATATATATATATATATATATATATTATATATATATATATATATTATTATTATTATTATTATTATTATTATTATATATATTAATATTAAATATTAAATCCAACAAATTAAAATATTTGAAAACAGAAATCACACGCAAATATTTTGAATACAACACACACATATAAAAACAAAAATGTAATATTTATATAATTTATTATTAATATTTATATAAATTATTATTATTATTCTTAAATGATACTTATTCCGTTTAGAAAATATTAATTATACATAATAAATATTAATAACATTTAAATATTTAATATTTAATAACTAATGATGGTGAATTAATGAGCATTATGAATGTCATTAAATATTAAATATTAGTACTAATTTAATATAATACAATAATTAAAATGCAAATTATTATTATACTAAAAGTATTAATATTTAACAGTAATAATAATAATAATAATAATAATAATAATAATAATAATAATAATAATAAAATATTTTATTAGTAAAAAATGACACATTAATTATACAAATATTAATTATACATAACCACAAATATTAATAGTATTAATATTCAATAATAAAAATAATATTAATGGTATTAATATTTAATAATAATCATAATCTTTAATTAATGGTGGTGAATTCATGAGCATTAATTCATAATGTTTTATTAAATATTATATTAAATAGTACTAATAAAAGTATACTAATACTTAATTTGTTATGATGATGGTTATTATTATTATTATTAAATTACACTTAGAGTATTAATTATACATAATCATAAATATTAATAGAATTAATATTCAATATTATTAATATAAAATACTAACTATTAAGTATTTTAGGATAAAACAACAAACATTTCAAATACAACACACACATACATAAAATGTATTCTATAATTTATTCAACTACTGTATTATTATACCTTAATATTAAATTAATATTAAATATTACATTTAAGAAATTAAATGTATAATGTGATATAATTACATTTATATCAATATTAAATTAAATATTGATATAATTTATACACCTATTATATTAATATACATTCATATTAAATCAAACACGAAAAAAAAAATTCTATTACTAAAATATATTTTTTTTTACTCAAGTTGCTATTTAAAAACTGCAGTATAAAAATATATCTTCTACACTGTTTTTTTTCACTCAATTAGTAAAAAAACAAAACCTTTATTATATTATTGTCTATTCGTTTATATTATTGTTTTATAAATACTTCTCAATGTTTTATTTAGTCGATTTTTAAAGAAAACACTGATAAGCTACAATCATATTCTCCATATTTATTCATCTCAGGTCAGGACTCGGAGTTGACCTGAATACCAACCTTCAACTGCTCCACTCATTAAGCACTAGGTTCGTTTTAAATGTTTGTTGGTAAACATCATCAGATGGCTGTCCAGTGAACCACAGGGCTTAATGTGCCATCTGAGCTGCTGATGGGATTGTGGTATTTACTCTGCTGAGCTGACGAAACTCAATGAGGAACACAGATGAGTCTTTGTCTCCAGAACGCTGCGAAGATTCTGCATGTGTGCTTGCTACATTTACGACAAGTCACGACATATATCAGACCGGTTAAAATCTCTCCACCTATATCCCGTTGAGAACATTGCTCAACACACCATGTAAAACACACCATGACAGTGCACTCCTGAAATACGAGCACCTCAGAAACAGCTGAAGCTCCCTCAAACAGTCACAGAAGCCAACAGACCATCACAAAGATCGGACAAATGTAGCTTTTGCTTCTGAAAGACCTTCCTCTGGTATTTTTGGTGAATAAAGATATGGGCTGGTGTCCAAAAGGTTGTACATTTGAATTCTGCAAAAACTGATCTCAGGTTGCTTACCTAAGGAACCTTCAGTAAATGTCTCTTTAGATTAAAACATCAACAAAATAAGCAATTTTAGTAAAGCTGCATAATATATTGGTATATCGGTTAACCGTATCGGTTATGGGCCAATAAGTGCCCCTTAGATTAAAACGTCAACAAAATGACTACTGACTAAATTTTATGAGCAATTCTAGTAAAGCTGTATAATAGGGCTGTGAACGATTAATCGCATACAAAATAAAAGTTTGAGTTTGCCTAATATATGTGTGTGTGTACTGTGTGTATTTATTATGTATATATAAATACACACAAATTAATCTAAATATTTAAGAAATATGTTATTTATGTACAAAATAGTTTTATTTATGTATAATATAAATTATATAAAAATTATGATAAATACATATACTCATAAATATTTCTTAAATATATTCATGAATGTGTTTGTATTTACATATACATAATAAATACACACAGTACACACACATATGTTAGGCAAACTCAAACTTTTATTTTGTATGAGATTAATCGCGATTAATCGTTCACAGCCCTACTGTATAATATATCGGTTAACCATATTGGTTATGGGCCAATAAGCGTCTCTTTAGAATAAAACGTCAACAAAATGATTTTTTGAATTGAAGCATATCTAGTAAGGCTGCATAATATAGCAGTATATCAGTTAACCGTATCGTTTATGGGCCAATAAGTGCCCCTTAGATTAAAACGTCAACATAATGACTACTGACTAAATTTTATGAGCAATTCTAGCAAGGCTGTATAATATATCAGATAACCATATCGGTTATCGGCCAATAAGTGTCCCTTTAGGTTAAAATGTCAACAAAATTACTTTTGACTAGATTTTATGAGCAATTTTAGTAAAGCTGCATAAGGCTAATAAGGTTAGTAAAGCTGGTATATCGGTTAACCATATCAGCTTCTTCTCTTCTGTCGCTGTGTCGGTCTTCGGCGCGTATTCACGAAAGTATCGCATGACTGACACGGAAAAGAAGTTGTTGAATAAAGTCATTATTTTGGTTTTCGTTGCACACAAAAAGTATTCTCGTAGCTTCATAACATTAAAGGTTGAAACACTGATGTCACATGGACTATTTTAACAATGTCCTTACTACCTTTCCGGAGCTTGAACATGGTAGCTGGTATTTTTTCATATCGTACATTACAATGTTTTAATGTTAAATTTGCTCACTGTTTAATAATATAATTTAATAATATGGAAAATGTACTAAGAGAGGAAAGGTACTTATTTTAAATGTTTTTTTCCATACAACTAATCCTAAATTAAAAAAAAAAAAAAAAAAAAAAAAGTATGATATAAACAAGTCTCAAATGTAACATTTCTGGCAGATACCAATAAGCCAATAATTATTTGCAAGTTATGGCAGATAACCAATAATTAGAATTCCAAACTATTATATCTAAAATAAAATAAATGAAATGACAAATAATGTCTATTATTTTAAATGTCACAAGTTTAAGTCTCACAAATAGTATAATGGATAACAATAGATATTACTTTTGAAATGGGCTAAATATTACATTCATCAGTGTTATTAAAGGACTAGTTCACATTCAGAATAAATAAAAATTCCTGTTAATGTACTCACCCACAACTGTCATCCAAGATGTTCATGTCTTTCTTTCTTCAGTCGGGAAGAAATTAAGGTTTTTAAGGAAAACTTTCCAGGATTTTTCTCTATATAGTGGACTTCAGTGGGGATCAGTGGGTTGAAGGTCCAGATCGCAGTTTCAGTGCAGCTTCAAAGGGCTCTACACGATCCCTGTTTGACTTTCTTCGCACGTTCGCTTTGTAAACACTGGGTCGATACTCCTGCCAATGTCACGCGTGACCTTTCCAACGTGATAAGGTGTGAAGTCCAGCTAGTGCAAGATGAGCATTTGTGGTTAAAGCATATAAATGTTAATTGTTTTTAAAAAATGGCCGATCATTTCACTAGATAAGACCCTTATTCGTCGGGCTGGGATTGTGTAGAGCTCTTTGAAGCTGCATTGAAACTGTAATTTGGACCTTCAACCCATCGATCCCCTATATGGAGGAAAAGCCTGCAATGTTTTCCTCAAAAACCTTAATTTTTTTTCGAATGAAGAAAGAAAGACGTAAACATCTTGGATGAAAGGTCATCTAAATAATGAAGGCACAACTACTTATGGCTCAGGTCAACTTCAACAAACAAGTGCCCACACCGGTCCAGACACTTTCTGAGGAAAACCAAACACTGGAACACCAAGCATCACCTTATGAAAATCTCACCTCGGTCAGCATCAAAAGTTCAGGAGGGTTCCCGTTAGAAGCTGAAGGATTGTTTTGGTAAGTGGGTCGCGTGTAGACAAACACAGGCCTGGCTGACCCGTTTCCAACAGACGCCAACCTCATGCCCTCCTTGACCCGATTCCGTACAAACTGTCGTCCGGCCAGCTGGTCCTTCAGCACTTTTGCCATGTATATGGAAGGATACAGAGCTGTGCTCTCTGTCCACAGCCACTGCAGTTCGTTGTTCCTTTTCACCTCCACATCTGGACAGTGTCCCGTGTAGTTCTTATTTGAGTAATTGTGATTGTAACAATCAGGAAAGAGGTAGAAACCCCAAAGCTGCTGGGGTCGTAAGCTCTTGGCCGTTTGGAGAGTCTTCAACATGAAATTTTGTGCAGAAAGCTCGAACTCTTGCTGGGCAATTTTGGCCACCTGATCTAGAGGCCACGTTGGTTTTTTCATAGCGACTAACAGCCGCGAACGATTGCGGTAAATGTCTTTAGGGCCCCAGTTACGTATCCAGAGGGGCCGCCACTCTTCCCAGTCGATCACAGCGAGTCCTTTTACCGTCACGTCCTTGATGTACTTCTTGAGCCCTTCCGGCATCCGTTCTAGGTGTTGCGTAAGACTGGCGACCTGTGGTAGGCCACCGTTGATTGGAGTGCCATCCGACTCAAAATAAGGGTACAAACCTAAGCGGTCGTGATAGAAAATGGTGAGATTTTGCTTGGTGAAGCCCTCATTTGGTGACGCCACTATTTGGAATTGATCCAGTTGGAAGATGACTTCATGTCGAGGTCTACAGTCTTCTGTTGGGGCGTTCCATGCCAAGAGCAAAGGCTTGCCAGAATACAGCGGCCATCTAGTGTTTTTTAACTGCTGTCCTTTTAAACAGGTCCAAAAGAGCATCAAAAACAAGAGTCGCAGCCAGGAGACCCTTTGAGGTTGGGTCACCCCAAATAGACAGGTGATGTTTCTCATTTCAGACCTGAGAATAAAGAAAACCACTACAATTAATACAAATCACTTTGAGTGTTCTAAAGCATGTTAAAACTTAATGTTTGGTTCACTGTTAAATTATACACTACCAGTCAAAAGTTTTTGAACAGTAAGATTTTTAATGTTTTTTTTTTTTTTTTTAAAAACGTCTCTTCTGCATTTATTTAATCCAAAGTACAGCAATAACAGCAATATTTTGAAATACTTTACCAATTTAAAATAACAGTTTTCTATCTTAATATATCAGAAGAACAGCATTTATCTGAAATTGAAATATTTTGTAACATTATAAATGTCTTTATCATCCCTTTTGATCAATTTAAAGCATCCTCGATAAATAAAACTATTAATTTTTACAATTTCTTTCTCAAAAATAAATAAATAAATAATTCCAAGCTGACTCCAAGCTTTTGAATGGTATAGTGTATGTTACAAAAGCTTTTTATTTCGGATAAATGCTGATCTTTGGATCTTTCTATTCATCAAAGAATCCTAACAAAATGAACTCAGCTGTTTTAAATATTGATAATAACAACAATAATAATAAGAGCAAATCAGAATATTAGAATGATTTCTGAAGGATCATGTGACTGGAGTAATGATGCTAAAAGCAGTACTTTGGATCAAATAAAGGCTTGGTGAGTAGAAGAGACTTTTGACTGGTAGTGTACATGTATGTATTTCGCACAATTTTATCATAATAACTTACTGTACATTTTAAAAAACAAAAACAAAACAAAACAAAAAATGTTAACGCATTGGAACCAAACCTATGACTGTGGCTTTATTAGTCCATTGCTCTACCAGCTGAGTTACAAGTTTAAAACTAAAAAAAGTTTGGTAGGAACTTCTAAAGAAGAGAAGGAAGGACGAAAATATGACTTTCTTTTTTAATACAAACATCCAACTGCAAAATCACATCCTCCGGAAGCATTAATATAGTCATGATTAATTCATTGTCACGTTATCAATATACTCAAACAAATAAAAGAGAACATTCAGACATTCACCAAACCTTTGTCAAATGCTTCTAAAATATGTTTTTACAGTACATCTGTAGGAATCGAACCCATGACCCTGGTATTATTAGAAAGCTGCTCCGGCATTCGAAATAGAACAAAAGAAAACAATAAGCACTAAAATGTTGAACATTCCACAGAACGTTTAAACTTATGTGGAACGTTTCAAACAAGCGATTTAGCTCATCGTTCAGTGTTTTACGTTACAGACCAGCTTCCGCTTTACATTTTAGGAACAGTTACACCAACTAACTGCAATCTGTTAAAGGAAACACTGACCTGTATAGATCGGACTGAACCGTTCAGCACACCGGTCCGATTACTAATAAACTACCATGTAGCGTCCTCCCATCCATCCAGCGGATGCCAGCACCTCATAACTATAAGACCCAATCGCTATTTCAAAACAAAACAGCTTATTATCATTGTTTCAACGTGTTTGAAACGCCCGTTCGCGTTTAGCGAGTTGCGCTGTTGCCCAGCTGGCTCATCTGGATCAGTGATTGAATGCTTGCGGATTTCGGCCCTCAGATTGATAAATGTTTCTGTGGTTGAAGGGGTGCGAGTTCGCACAAATGACGCGATCTGCTATTCAGTAACGTTAGATTTTGAGACCACTCGGTGTAATACGATATAACTTTAGAGATTAAGTTTTTATAAAGTGCCAAAGTCATACTTTGGGGGTAAAAGCAGAGTAGTTCTTTTCAATGTGCCCTACGCCCCCCTACACGACGAGTTGGTTTAGTCCAGACTTCTCCGCTGGGGATGAAGAAGCGTTTCTACTGAACCGAGCTGAGAGACCTGCAGGAGTCGAGAGCCATTATACACATATCACATTTCACTCCGAAATCATTCAGAGAATGAATTTTTCTCTTTTCTGCCTTTTCCTTTCATTGCTCTGTTTATTATTTTCCACATTATGAGGGAAAACTACAGTAATATTACTGTTGTTTTTGAACGCGGTACCATTATAGTAGCCTACCATGTTTCTTTTAGACATGTATCACATTAATACCATGTATTTGAACACAAATCATAGTAATACGATGGTACTTTTTGAATTACATTACCATTAACTCTTAATTGAGTTTATTAAACTACTCAGGAAACGCTTAAATTAAAGCCAGTTAGCTTTGGAAAGTGCTCAAAACTTTTTAGAGCTCAGATTTAAAACATTAACTTATAAAACACTACATTAAAGCTGTAAAACAAGCCAAAAATGGCATTAGCCGGTAGTGATTGGAATTAACCTTTGACATACAGGAAGTCAGCTGACTTCAGGGAAGAGCAGTTTCCTGTGGCATTGGGGACCATCCTGTGTGCTGACTCACCTGAAACTGATGATGTATTTGTGAATGAATTTTAGCACCTCATAACACCCCACCATCATCTGCGCGCGAACACATTTCACCATGAGCAACCGATTAACCCGCTTGCTCTTTACGGATGCTAATGTTTGCTAATGTCCTGAGAACAAAAGCTCATTCAGCCTCAAACTATGAATCCCTATAGGACGCCTACAGAACATAAAGGCCTCCCGGAAAGACCTCGTTTCCATGTGTTACAGTGAAGATGGGTGTAATGACAAGTTGCGGTCAGTGCTATAGGAGTTCTGAGGTCTCCATTAGCGGAAAAGTGGAAGGGGGCGGATAGAAGGAAAACCACCCACAGCTGCAGGCCAAAGAGGTCACCTTTGATGTCGTCGTTTAAGGGTAGATGTCACGAAAACGTCCCAACTGGAATCGAGACAGTTTCGATACTTTACCTAGAATTGAAAATATGCATTGCTGAGACTTTCGAGTGCATTTGTCCCTCAAATGATGAATGCGGTGTGTACGTTTGCTTCTGTCCGCAGCAGGGGGTCGACATTCCGGACAAGTCCCCGCTCCGGGCGGAATACCTCAATCCTAAAACACATCTTGTACTAATAAAGGACTGTAAGAGCCAACAGACTCTTACAGCTTCTTATAAACAGAGGACAGACCGTACAGCTGCAAGCTATTTTCACCACTAATGTCTAATTACAAGAGGTAAAAACACGAAAAAAAACTCTCCATCTGACTTTGACAGGTGTTTATTCCTTAATGTTCAAATCCGTTCTCTCACATCTTCGGAAGTCTCGCATCCACTGTTTTTTATCATTAATTAAAACTACTGATAAAAAAAAATGCAAACATATTTACCTGAATTGAAATAAATGAAATGTTAAAAGAAATAAATATAATATCAAAATTGTATTTTATTTACATTAGTTGAGAAAGACAAATTTCACATTTTAATTACTAAAATGACTAAAACTGAATTAAAAATTAATAAAAACTAAATAAATATTTAAAAAATGAAAATGAACATTAAAACAGCTAAAACTAAATTACTAACTCGAAATTAAAATGAAAAAAACCCCCAAAATATTAATAAATACTATGATAGTATAGTAATAGTATAATAATATAGTAATAATATTTATTGTTATAGTACACATTGAAAAGTGAATGGGGACTGGAGATGTTAAGGGTCTAAAAATTACTTAAAAAGTAGTCCATGCAACTTGTGCGCCATATTTTAAGTCTTCTGAAGCCATGAATCTATCATGTCGAAACGTCAAAAAAAAAAAAGTCACTTTTTTTTTTTTAAGTACTAAAATTATTAAAACTGTCTAAAAATGAATAAAAACTAAATAAATATTTAAAAAATGAAAATTAATTAAAACAACTGAAACACACAAAATTACTAACTTTAAATAAATTTAAAATTCAAAATCCAAAATATTAATAAATACTATGAGAGTATAGTAATGGTACTAAAATAACACTGGTCATGGCTTAAAGTAACAGTTTTTATAGTATACAATGAAAGTGAATAGGGACTGGAGATGTTGAGGTGCAAAAAACAACTTAAAAAGTAGTCCATTGCAACTTGTGCACTATATTTCAAGTCTTCTGAAGCCATTTGATAGCTTAAAAGTCGAAAAAAAATAAAAAAATAAAAAAAAAAATCACATTTTGTTTAGTTTAAGTACTAAAATGATTAAAACAAAATTTAAAATTAACAAAAAACTGAATAAATATTTAAAAATCGAAAATTAATTAAAACGACTAAAGCCACACAAAATTACATAATATTAATAAATACTAAGAGAGTATAGTAATGGTACTAAAATAACACTGGTCATGGCTTAAAGTGACAGTTCACTCAAAAATTTAACTGGTTATAGTATACAATGAAAGTGAATAGGGACTGGAGATGTTGAGGTCCAAAAAATGACTTAAAAAATAATTCATGCAACTTGTGCACTATATTTCAAGCCTTCTGAAGCCATATAATGGCTTAAATGTCACTGATGTTAAACTTTACACAAAATGTTGAAAAAATACCCAAGCGTATTTGGGATTTCACAACTGCGGCGAAGGGAAATATTGTCAATGAAAATGGCTTAAATTTAGTAGGACCTCCAAAGACTTGTAATATAGAGCAGGAGCCATATGGACTACTTTGATAGTATTTTCGTAATGTTTTTTTTTACCTTTCACACCTCGAAAACATCAGTCCCCATTCACTTTCATAATAAGGAATAGAGCAGCCTGGACCATCTACTGAACGCTTCCCATTGCATTCAAATGAACACTTTCTTTCTTATGCCACTTCAAATGAAAGCTTCTACTCACTGTGTTGAAAGATTGTCTCTCTCCCAGCAGACAGACGTCCTCAGTTGTCTCTATATGTAGATGTACACCTGCTTCAGCTCGCCTGTTACTAAATGCACAGCTGCTTTAAGAGAGACTCAGAGTTTTGAACTGGGAGAGACCACACCCCTGTACCTCCTACACATTCCTGCCTGTCTCACCCACCCGTCACCAGCCCCAGGAGCCTGGCCAGACTTTTGATCTTACCGTGATTGAGGATTGGATTTGAGTGGTTTAGTCTGATCTCAGATCAGCCCCTGTGGGAGACCCCTTGCAGCTCCCAGTTCTGGTTGCCAAGGTGATGCACAAGAATCCCACCTCTGAGCAGAACTTGAGGTATTAAAGACTAATAAATTACTGCGAATGTGATGAAACTGGAGATGGTGGCAGAGATAAAGGTGAGAATGCTAATTAAAAAGTTTTATAGCTAAAGAAATGAATAGTACCTAAATAAAATATAGCAGAATTTGGCATTAGCAACACTGTAATGAATTCATTCCCAGGGGATATAAATACTGATAAAAAAATATGTTCCTTTAATGCATTTCAGGTGGATAAAAGTGTCTGATAAATGGGGAAAAAAAAAAAAAAACACCTATCTTACATGAAGTGGTCGGTACCTCTTTAACATTATAAGCCTGAATTATTAAAGCAAAAACTTCATTCATCCACACCAGTAGGTGTCAGTATATAATGTCCAAAGTCACTATTGTATAATTTGTTTAGGAACACAGATCCTTCTAAATAGAGATTAGATCTTACAGCTTTAACGATTTTCACTGTGAATGTCCAATTACGTGACTTAAAAACCCTCTCCATCTGGCTTTGACTTTGCATTTGGTCCTTAATGTTTACATTTTTTTTTTTCTCTCACATCTTTGGAATTGTCATGGCCACTGTTGTTATCTTAAACTAAACTAAACTAAAACACACAAAATATTTACATTTATTACAATTGGAAATAAATAGAATATAAAAACTTCATTTAAGTTAGTTGCAAAGATTTCTAATTTTCATTTAGTTTAAAATGAAGTATTAAAATGACTAAAACTGAAGAAAAAAAAAAACCCTAAAATAGACATTTAAGTCTTAAAAAACAATTAAAACACAACAAAATTACTAAAACTAATAAATTAAAATGGAAAATATAACAATTAAACACTATTAACCAGATGAGAACAAACTTTGAAGTTGGCTTGAGGAAGCCTAGTCTGAAATTTTAAAGCAGTTGTAAATGCTTATAGTTTAAAAATTTAGATAGATAGTTTAGAGAGATGTTGCTAACATAGTATGTTGTTAACATGATTAACAAGTTGTCAGCATGATTAAAATGTTACTAGCCTGTTTTTAACATGATTAACATGTTGCTAGCATGTTTTAACGTGATTTAACATGTTACTAACATGAATGAAAAATCCAACTAAAAACCAGCTGAAACCAAGTAAAACCAGTTGATTGAGAAAAAAAAAACTGTTAAAACCAGCCTAAGCTGGTTGGCTGGTCTAAGCTGGCTAACGCTGGAAGTAGCTGGTTTTAGCTGGTCTCCCAGCCTGACCAGCTAAGGAACTGGCCAAAACCTCTCTAAAACTAGCCTGCTGACCAGCTATGACCAGCTAAAACCAGGCTGGATGACCAACTAAAACCAGCCACCAGCTTAAGCTAGTTTCAGCTGTATTTTTCAGCAAGGTCAGTAATGTTAACATGTTAAAACCAGCTGATTCAGAAAAGAATCAGCCAAAAAAAAAAAAACCTGTTTAAAAAAAGGCAGATTTAGCAACAAGCAGTAAAAACCAGCAGATTTTAACAAAAACTGCTAGAAACCAGCTAAAACCAGCCGATTTAGTAAAAAAAAAACCAGCTAATTTTAACAATACCAGCTAAAACCAAGTGATTTAGTTAAAACAGCTTAAAACCAGTTAAAACCAGCTTATTCAGTAAAGAATCAGCTAAAAAACAGTTTAAAAACTGATTTAGCAAAAAAAAAACAACAACAAAAACAGCTAAAACCAGCTGATTTTAACAAAAACAGCTAGAAACCAGTTAAAACCAGCTGATTTAGCAAAAAGCTTGCCAAAAACCAGCTGATTTAATAAAAAAAAAAAAAAAAAAAAAACCTTAAAACCAGCTGATTTTAACAAAAACAGGTAGAAACGGGCTAAAACCAGTCGATTTAGTAAAGAAAAAAACTAAAATCAGCTAATTTTAACAATACCAGCTAAAACCAGCATATTCAGTAAAGATTCAGCTTAAAAAAAAAAAAAAAAAAAAAAAAAAACAGTTTAAAAACTGATTTAGCAGAAAGCCATCTAAAAAACCCAGCTAAAACCAGCTGATTTAGCAAAAAGCTAGGTAAAAACTATTTGATTTAGTAGAAAAAACCTTAAAACCAGCGTATTCAGTAAAGAATCAGCTAAAACCAGTTTAAAAAGCTGATTAGTAAAAAGCTAGCTAAAAAAATAGCTAAAACTAGCTGATTTAATTAAACTAAAAACAGCTAAAAAACAGTTAAAAACAGCTTAAAACCAGTTGATTTAGTAAAAAACAGCTAGATATCAGCTAATACCAGCTTATTTAGTAAAAACCAGCTTAGGCTAGTTTTAGCTGTTGTTTTTTTCAGTAGGGAGTTGTTAAGCTTTGTTACAGCAATAGACAGCCAGCTTAATAAATACTAAAATAGTATAGTTAAAAAAAAAAAAAATGGATAAAAGTGTGATATATGTCTGATGTTTCATTTTACATGAAGTATTTTTAAAGCAAAAACCTCACTCATCCACACCAGTAGGTGTCAATATATAATAAGTTCAAAACCACTATTGTTTCACTGCTGTAGGAAAAAAAATTAAGGACTGAAAGTGCAGTCATATTTACCGTTGTTCTGCCACTTTTCAGAGGAAAATCCAGTCATTTTAACAGGAATTAACGCAATCTGGAATTTTCCGTGAGGGCGAAGGATTTCGCCATGCAGATTTCGCAACAGCTTCAAGTTGGTCACACCATTGCGGCAACATAAAGCTGTTTGTGCTTAGTACATTGCTATTGACAAAAGACTTTTTTTTGGACATCTTTGTTGTGCATGTGTCTCGCACATAACAGCAACTTCGTAGTTCAACTTTTAAAAAGTCTCGACACTTTGCGTAAATGTAGCCCAACAATCGCCTTGTTTTTGCAAGCAGTTTAAACAATGACATCAGTGGAGTCCGAAAGGCTTGTTTAGAGTGATGAACCCCTGAGTAAAAATCAATCAGCTCTGTCTTCGCTAATCAGAAGATCGATAACCGACCTCCTATTTCTGAGCGAAGCCATCATCGTGCTTGACGAAGCCAGTAAACACAGCTGAACTGCTCTCCATGCCTTTCTCTGTTTCCTCTCCTCTGCTGACTCAGGAGCGGCTTTCGAGAGGTTTTGCAGAGAAAGCAAAGAACAGAGACCTGTAAGTAAAAACAAGAGAGAGATTGAATCCTTAAAACCCACAAGCTCAGCAATAACAGGGAGCTTTATTGAAAAATGGATAGGAAAACACTGAAATCTGATTATAAGGACACATGCTGTTCTGACAGAAACTCTTGGATGGCCTAAGAGTGGGTACATTTTCAACAAATTTTAATTTCTGGGTGACCTACTCCTTTACAGTCACGCACACTTTCACTGACCTGTTTCCTGTGTCAGCGAATGGGATGAGTACGAATTTTTCCCCTTGATCAGCCTGTTCCTCTCCCAGGCCCCATGACTCTGTTGATCAGGACAGTCACTGTTCGGAAGGGAAGGAAGGTCACTGCCACCAACAGGACATGGACCCCTGGCACAGCAAGAATCAGGCTGCCGTGCGTCAATGCCCGGAGAACGTTTACGGTACCCAAGGACGCGTTTTCTAAACAATCCCATTATGAAAAAAGAGGCATTTGGGGGATGTTTGTTTTCTATGTTACAAACTCACCATAAAGCAAAATTTATAGGCTTAAGGAACATTTACAGCACAGCTGAGAGTTTGGAACATTCCAGTTCGCATGGCTAAATATATTTGAGATACATGTACGCTGTTGCCTAATGAGCCTGAGGTTTCAATTATTGAGGATCATCTGAAAGCAATTTAGTAGAGGACCAGCTTGCATTGATGGATCAGCCCTGCACACACTCTCAGTGACTATGTATTTAGAGTACTGCATACTATTTAGGGGTTCAAATGCGTAGCGCTGAAACCTTCATGTAATCGTCAGAATGGCCAAGGATCTGCAATCTCCACGTAAAACTGATTGGGCAGACCAAACCTTAAGTCGTAGAGACTTGAAACTTGGAGGGATGGTAGTACTCACACCGTCTACAACGTCACCAAGACTCGCCCCAATTGGCCTTACGGGGACGTTACAGCGATCAAAAGTATGAAATCGCTCATAACTCCTAAACCGTTTGTCGCAGGCTTAAGTCGTTGGAATCTTTGGCTCACGCCTGGGATCTGTCATCTTGGTGAAATTTTTGGGATTTTTTTTAACTAGTCCAAGGTTTTTCACCCGATCGGATCCAAACCAGTGCAGGAAGATTCTCCAGATACTGAATATTAGTAATTATCAAAAAAAAAAGTAGAACTTTCGACTCTCCGTCGCAAAGGGACGCCAAAAACGACTTACTAAAACAGCTATAACTTTTGAACAGAATGAGATATCTTTGCCAAATATGAGGTTGCATGAAAAAAGTCATGGAACACGGCCACTTGGTGGCGCTATAAAAGGGAAAAAACATAAAAACGGCCATAACTAGGCAACCGTGTGTTCTATCGACATGAAAACTGGTACGCACGGTCCTGGTCCAGAGTGCCAGAAGTGGCTACTAAGTAGAATATTTGCATATTTCAAAACACATGGCCAATGGAATAAAACTCGGTGGACCTCGGTGGATATCGCATTTTTCAAGGGCGTAAATGATTGTATATTGCGTTGTTTTTCACACATATGCACTAAATTGTATTATACGATAGACCTCCTCATTCCGAAAAACTTTGCCTTTAGATCCACTGCTGTCAATCAAACCATTTGTTAAATGATTGAGAAAATGTAAAAAACCTTCTGTGAATCACGTTGTACAAATTTGTACGAAAATTGTAAAAATACGTCAGAATAGTTTGGCACACTGCACAGTGTAGGCTATACTGTATGCAATAACCCAGCAGGCACTGGACGTCAATATAAAGTCAGGTTGACATTGGACCAGATGTCACATTTTGGTTGAGAATGAAAATCGGGTTGACGTCAGTATTCAACATCAATTTGATGTTGACTTAATGTTGGATTTTGGTTACACAACCTAAAAACAACAAAATATCAACGTTGGTATCGGACACTGAATTTTGGTCACCCAACGTTGCAACCGAAATGTAACCAAATATCAACATCTTAAGACATTGTGTGCCTGCTGGGGATGTTTTCACCTACCAATAAAAGTGTAGTACTCTCAGCTTTGTTTATCACATTTTACCATATTTCAATCTGTCTCAAACTTGCACAAGCAGGCATTCCTTTTTATAATTAGCATACTGTACACAATTAACATGCTATAATATAGCATGAGTAGTATACTAGTATTCAATTTCAAATTCAAACATATTTTGTAACACAGGTCTTGTGCACTATAACACTGGTTTGAAATTTAGAGCAAATCTAACCTGAAAGCCACTGTTAGATGATGCTAAATGCAGCTGCACAGCTGACATTGATGAAAGCTTCCATCTAACTCACAGTCAATTCATATGTGGGAGTTTTAGATTGCAGATTTGGGATATGAAATTGTTTCAAATGCACTGAAGTGGTTTGAGTAACTCATATGATGGAGATTACAAGTCTCCAGGCACAACAGCTAAAAGCCATCACAGCTCATTTTTTGGCCTCTCCAAGGAAGTCATTGCTAATCTTCAGAAAACCAAGCGGGAATAGACGTCCCAATTAGTAATATGGGTGGGTGTGAGACTGTGGTTCCTTAAAGATGGAATCATGGATATGGAATGTAGATCCAACACAGCATGTCATAAAAAATTTGATTAATGAGATCTTTACATTTTCTGAAGAAAATTTTGTTCGGGGGAAAAAAGATAAACGGGTTATTTGCTTGCTACAGTGTCCTTGGCAGATATGAGCACAACACTATGTGGTAATAGCTTGCTCTGAGTGGTTGCTAGTTGGCTGTTCTGGCCGGAGACAATAAATCCCACCTAAGTCTCCATGATGGGAATTATTTGCTCATTTTATCCTCTGTAAGTCAATCATACAGCTCCAGCCAGAAACTAACAATGAAATTACATTTTCTACCTATTACATTGTGTTTTATTAACATCTACACCTACCCCAACCCTAAACCTACCCCTTTATGCAAAAACAATTATTGTTGTAGTGTGACAAATATTATGCTTTATTGATGTGCGCATGCCCAGTAGTCACATCTGTATACCATCTAGCCTTTATGTAAATGGTGGTGAAAGACCACGAAATTTAACCTACGGCTCTTTTACAAGAACTAGCCTATCGGGAAACAAATGCACAGACATCTTTATAATTTTGCCTTTGAACGTACGCTTTTTTGCAGTAGCACTATAGCATGTTGAAGTGTAATAAGCTGGGGAAGTGTATTTACTTATTGTAGAGTTAACTAAAGTTCTCATGTTTAAAGTGGATATTATAACAAAGGTCAGTAGACCGGGAAGACTTTAAAGGGAGCGGTTCATTCATAAATTCGTACGACCTTACCTTCGCGCTGTGGAAATACAAACGGAGGACAGAAGACAACGACCGCAGCGCTGAAAAGGGGCGGGGCTACACACGGTCCATATTAGCGTCCACATCAAAGCACGCTAACGCTGTTTACACTATAAACACGCATACGTTCTTTAAAGCAGGACTGATTAGTCGTTTGTGTTTTTATGATTCAGGAGCTGAAAAAGGTTGTTCTTAAAGTGATTCCAACTACATTTTCCTCTGTTATCATTATAGTTGTGAGTTTCCTTATTCTTATACAATATCATTATCGTTCTTGTTTTGAACTGGTCCTTAGTATTAGTGGTTTGTTCAAATCTGTCATCTGTACAAGCAATAATAGTGAGGCTTGATTTAGCAATAATCCTATAAATTCAGCTTCCCTCAAATCCAAATAATTTTCCTAAGTTTCTGCCAGTGCCTTTATTCAGTTTAGTGATTTGCATTGCTGGAAAATGGTCTTCATAATAATAAAAGTTTCCTACAGCAGAAGATAGCATGGTCTTTTGTTTGTGGATGGAACATGAAGGAAAGGAAACAAAGGTTGAGTTCAGTCCTGTGGAAAGAACAATAGAGTTCGGCTAGAGGACAGTGGGGGGAAAAACAGACTACAGAAGGAAAAGACAGGCAACTGGCGGAGAGATAAAATAGCTTGAAGTGTTTGAACTTGCCCTGTTAGCTGTTGTGGATGAAACAATTATACGTATTGAGAAACACCGTAAACATTGATTTTAGGACCTTAAAACAACATAAACTCACCTTTGGCCCCATTTACTGACAACGTAAAGGAAAGGAAAAAAAAAACAAAAAAAACGCTTAATGTACTAATTTTATCAAAGATGTAAATGAGTTTGTTTCTTCATCAGAACAGATTTGATACAATTTGTGTAAGAACAAATGAGAAAAAAAAAAAAAAAAAAAAAAAAAAAACACACAGTTTGGTGTGCATTTATACGTGATTTTCTTTAATGCCATCTGGTCATTTTAACTGTAATAAATAAGCACTGCCACAACAGTGAGAGGGGGCGGGGCTTCTCACAGTGACTGGCAGCACCGTGTCAGTCAGTGCCTCAGCCGTCCAATCAAGGAGCGGCAGCAATGCCATCATCCAATCAGCATACAAACAAATCACAGCATAGTAAACAGCCACTGATTCTCTCCTACTGGCTGAAAAGAAAGCAGAATCAGGTCTATAAGAACTACATGCAAAATTCAGGCTGTAGTTTTACTCAATTTTGTACTAACCCTAACAGCGTTACCTCTACGAACATCGCATCCTGACGATCTGCGAAGCTCTGCTTGTTACACAATGCCCTTCAATTTACGCATTCAAATCCAACCTGATCTTTCAAAGGGCTTTCTCGAAATTCTAAACGGAACGTTCTAGAAGGTCCTCCAGAGTCCTTCACAATGTGCTCCTGATAAAAATCAAACATCGCTAAATATTCTCTATTTCTATGGTCACATACAAACAAACATACACTCATATACAAACCACACTTAGTGTCTTGGCTGTACAGCCCATAATAGTCTTTATGTGGATGATTACGAGAAAACAAAAAGAGTCAGGACATCATTGTCAGGCCGCAGCCTCTTCTCAGTCACACAGCCGGAGCATCTCACGGCTCGTTTGCCTGGATTCCACATACACGCATCAAGCCCTCCCAAACACAAGGGGGTGCTACACAGCAAGCGTGTCCGGGATCCAGCGGGCGGGAGGAAAATTGAGGGGGGACGGATTCTTCGCAGGAGGTCACCGACGGCATCAAACTTCACAGATGACTACCGGAAAATCGACGTGGATACAAGGGTGATCCAATTTGATGATTCCCTACAAAAAAAATTCGCAATAAAATGTTCGTTATCATAAGTTGTAACAATAAAAGTTAAGATAATAAAACCTTTAGTTAAAGATAAAAATCATGCAGCGAATGTTCGCAGAACACTCCCATGTTGACTAACCTGAGGTATGAGATTCTTGTGAATTCGTTTTAGTTTGGCTTTCTTGCGGCCGTTTTTCGTTACTACCGTTTCCTCGTAAAACTCGTGGGCGAGGTCGCCGTCCTCATCGAAGTACAAAGAGCTTCAAAACATAAATACAAGTTAGAAAACGTGAATGTTCAATGCATTTTACAAGTCTAAAGATCTGTTCATATTCAACAACTATATTAACGACACACAATAACGTTCTCTTTATTATATTCACAAAATGGTTCTTAAAAGCAGGATTGATTATGATTGGCTGTCAATGTTTTTATAGTTCAACTATAACTATTTATAGTTAGCAGGATTTCCACTGCGCAGATCTTCCATCATTTTTCTACATAACATGTCACATGTGACACACCAGTTAAAATGTAAAAATATGTACTAATAATTAAAGATCTGGAGACAAATATTCTATTTTTCCATATAAATGATACCCAACAATGGCATTACAACACTATGTGCATTTCCATTACAGATTTGCGCAAAACTTTTGGTATATTTTATAAATGTTTGCAAAATGATGGTGTCTCAAATAATGTGTCATGTTCAATCATGTGTCTGATGATGTGTCATTAAAACTACATAATTACATACATAATGAAACAACTTTTCTCATAATAAAGAGATGCTATGTCATTAAAATTACATATTTTTCTCATTAAAATGATCTTTTCTCGTAATAACGAAATGTATTAGATGTAGGTGCGTTTCCATTAGATTCGCACAAAAATTTTGCTAAACGTTGATTAAAAACACTATTGCGAAATGACGGTGTTTCCATTAACCGACATTGAGTCGTTAAAACCAATGCTATGTCGTTAAAATGACACCTTTTTCTCGTTAAAATGATGTCTTTTTTCGTAATAATGAGATTAGATGTAATAACGAGATGCTATGTCGTTAAAATGACACCTTTTTCTCTTGAAAATGACGTCTTTTCTCGTAATAACTAAATGTATTAGATATAGGTGCGTTTCCATTACAGATTTGCACAAAACTTTTGTGATATTTTATAAACGTTGATTAAAACACTATTGCGAATGACGGCGTTTCCATTAACTGATAATGTGTCATTAAAACTGCATAATTATCTTGTTAAAACAACTTTTCTCGTAATAATGCAATGTCATTACACCTTTTTCTCATTAAACCAATGTCTTTTTTTGTAATAATGAGAATAGATGTAATAATATTTTGCGATATTTTATAAACGTTGATTAAAACACTATTGCGAATGACAGTGTTTCCATTAACCAATGATGTGTCATTAAAACGACAATTATCTTGTTAAAACAACTTTTCTCGTAATAATGAGATGTTGTCTTTAAAACGAAATTAACTCATTAAAACGACATCTTTTCTCGTAACAAGATGTTATGTAATTAAAACGACAACTTTTCTCATAATAATGAGATGTCATTAAAGTTACATCTTTTTCTCGTTAAAACTACGTCTTTTCTCGTAATAACGAAATGTATTAAATGTAGGTGCGTTTCAATTACAGATTTGCACTAAAATTTTGATTAAATTTGATAACACTATTGCAAAATGACAGCGTTTCCATTAACCGATGTTGAGTCATTAAAACTGCATACTTATCTTGTTAAAACATCTTTTCTCGTAATAACGATGTTGTTAAAATGTCAATTATCTAATTAAATTTACATCTTTTTTCGTAATAACACGTTATGTCATTAAAACAGCATTAAAACGACATCTTTCCTCATAATAACAAAATGCTATGTGATTAAAATTACATCTTTTTCTTTTTAAAATGTCTTTTTCCATAATAACGAGATGTATTAGATGTAGGAGCATTTCCATTACAGATTTGCACACAACGTTTGTGATATTTTATAAACGTTGATAAAAACACTGTTGTAAAGTTACAGCGTTTCCATAAAAACGTGTCATTAAAACTACATAATAATCTTGTTAAAACATCTTTTTTCGTAATAATGTTATGTCATAAAACGACATATTTCTCATTAGAACGACAACTTTTCTCATAATAACGAGATGCTGTCATTAAAACGACACGTCTCTCTCATTAAACGACATCTTTTCTCGTAATACTGAGATGCTATGTTGTTAAAATTACATATTTTTCTCGTTAAAACAACATCTTTTCTCATAATAACGAGATGTATTAGATGTAGGCGTGTTTCCATTACAGATTTGCACAAATTTGCGATATTTTATAAACATTGGTAAACACTATTGCGAAATGACTCAGTTTCCTTTAAACAATGTTATGCGACTAAAATGTATTTTTCCGGTTGTGACGACCGATGTTGGTAGTTTTTATGTATATCGCAGCCACCGCACTAGCCATTATTTTTAATCGTAGAGACACAGACATGTATCTTTAGCAAAGCAGCGTGGAGAGACACTTCTGGGACTTTTTTTTGCGATGTATGGGAGTTTTTGCAAAATTGATGCATTTTCAGTTCACAATTTCAGTTTGCGCATAAATATATTTTCTATATAAATTGAATTTTTATTTAATTGTTTTGCATAGACATTTGACATTAAATAATTAAAATTTGGTTGCGCATATCAGTTGTCACATACTTAAAAATAAATGGGTTGATCTCTAATAGAAAATCTATCTTTTCTTTATTATAGGTTAAAGGTTTACTATCCTAATTACGTTTTAAAGATTTACACATTTACTTACTTGGTGAAATAAGAGGAGTAATACATAGTCAGCCAATCATTATTGCAAAATAAAATCTGATAACTCTGTCAAGGTTTATTTTGCAATAATGCCTCATAGTTTGTGTACTTTGTCCTTTACTTAACACTAAAGGTTCAGTTACCTCAATGACAATGAACACTTTGAAAACATTACTTTCAAAATCTGCAGTGAAACTCAAGAATGTGTGTTTTTTCCAGATCATCTGGTTCTCAGTGTATCTGGCAGGGTGGTCCAGTTACACTGTCTGAAATTAAGTCACATGAGAGAAGCTGTGGTTATATTTACCTCCTCCTGGTAAACACAAAAGGCGTCGCGTTTCGGATGCTCCGCACCCGGGCCAGGCTTTGCTCTTGGCCGTCTTTGGCAGGTTCATCTCCACCACCTGAACCTGAGAACGGCCAGTAGCCTTTACCTTTAGACCCGCTGCCGCCCATCATGGGCTGCAGAACATTCTCCTCCTGCTCGCCTCACACTCGGGACGGCTGTACAACTCTGGAGGAAAACGCAATGGACTGTTATTAATTTCATACTGTTAAATATTGACATATTTGAACAGATAATGTCGGTCATGATGAAATATGGCTACTTTTTATGACATGGGAAATCTGTGATCTCTGCTTTCCCACTCAAACACTTCACTACGGGGAAATCCATATCAAGTTATTTTACATTCTTAAAATGTTACATTTGACATAATATTTTATATAACACATTTTTTTCCTCAGCATTAGCATGTAGCACTTTAAAACATGACAGATTGTGTTTGACAGCCATATAATTTAGCAAAAATAAGATTTCAATTGATTATTTTTCATTAATTAAAACTGCATATAAGTATTGTTACAATTAATCACACTGCGCCGATTTATTTTAATTTTTAATAGACTAAATTGGTTTAGCTTTCATGCTAATACAGCTAACATCATCATAATGTCCTACAACGCTTATAACATAACATTATTCATGTTTATAATGATGACACTTACTTGAATGAAGTCTCCTGGTGTTAAATGAAGCAGAACAGCGGAAATAGTGCAAATTAACAACGGTTTGAACAGATTTATTGAGTGTGGAAAGTCACTCACAAACGAAACGCTGCAGACCACACAGTGAATCAGGACACTCTCAGCCGCTCCTGCTAAAACCGGAAATTACATGGAGCGCTTCAGTGAGGAGAATGGATAGAATAAAAGTTCTGAAGTTTTATAGAATAGAAGTATTTATTTTATTTTTATTTCCAGTCAAATGTATTAATTTTGTCATGTTATTTCATTTTATTGTCGCTTGATTTTCTTATTTTCTTAAGCTTTTATTTAATCAAAACGCAAGATTCTGAGACAATGTAATTCTTCCATATGATAAACACCCAAATTGTAGAATTACAACACTACATATCCTACAAAGAAATTTATTTCATATACTGTCCACTCAAATTTTAATTAGTTTTTTTTGTTTTTGTTTTTTAAGTCCAAATTATAAGAAAAAATAATTCAAAAATAATTCAAAATGGTTGGGCATACCACAATAAATGTTTAATCCGAAATACTTTTTTCCTTAATTACATGGTTGCACTGTCAAATATTCAACGATGTCATTTTAACATCTTTTCTTATTAAACCGTCATCTTCTCTCGTAATAACGAGATGCTGTTTTTAAAACGACATCTTTTCTCGTAATAATGAGATGTTATATCTTTAAAACAACATCTTTTCTCATAGTAACAAGATGTTATGTCATTAAAATAACATCTTTTTTCGTAACAAGATGTTATGTCGTTAAATTGATATAATTATCTCGTTACAATGACATCTTTTCTCGTAAAAATAAGACGTTATGTCATTAAAACGATATAATTATCTTGTTATAACATCTTTTCTCGTAACAAGATGTCAACACAATATAATTATCTTTTTAAAATGACATATTTTCTTGTAGTAAGACGTGATGTCGTTAAAACTATACAATTAACTTGTCAAAACATCTTTTTTCGTATTAACGAGTTGTTAAAATGCCATCTTTTTCGTTAAAACGCCATCTTTTCTCATAATAACGAGATGTTGTCGTTAAAACGACAATATAATAGATTACAATGTTACAATATAATATATAATATTGTAATGAGATGTGTCAGTTAAACTATATAATTATCTCATTACAACATTTTTTGTTGTTGCGAGATGTCGTCGTTAAAACGACATAATTACTACGTTAAAATGACATTGTTTCTCATAATAACGAGACGTCATGTCGTTAACACGACATCTTTTTCTCGTTAAAACATTTTTCTCGCAATTAGATGTGTCGTTAAAACTACATAATTATCTTGTTAAAACAATGACTTAACATCTTTTTCTCGTTAGATATTGTTAAAACGACATCTTTTCTTGTAACATGTTATGTCATTAAAACGCCACTTTTTCTTGTTAAACCTACATCTTTTCTCGTAATAACAAGATGCTCGTTCGTTAAAATGACATCTTAAACAACACAACCAAATGTTTACTAATCCTGTTGTTGTATCCAGCATGTTTATTAGGATCACAAGAAAAGATTTTCACTTATGTCATTACGACATAAGTGAAAGAAATAATGTGTGGCAGCACTGCATCACTGTAACTTTCCATGTCATAAGTTTCATTATTATTAAATTAAATTAATGAAATAAATATATATATATATATATATATATATATATATAATTTAATAGTTCTTGCACACAACAAAAACAGTTATTTAAAGGGGAAAAATATTTTATTTAATTTCTTTCAATTTATCCAATATATACATGGGTGTTTCAATATCTCACAAGTACTGCATCACTAAAGTATGGTATTATTTTAATACAGACATTAAAATAATCCTCTTTTTCCTATTACAAGTTTAAATGTTGCTCAAAATACTCTTTAATCTGAATTGATATATGCATTCACCACAGACCAATAATCGGCGGCTCACACTAGAAAGACGTCACTCCACAACTGGATCTACAGCTACGACCGCAGCATTTCTTCCAGGGTAACGTCACACTCCTCTCATGCTCACCAGTCACGCTTAAACACACGCTACTCCTCTCTCTCACTGCATTTCCCTTTCGCTTATGACCCTTCTCATGTCCACAGCAGGACAAAGGGTTCTCCCACACACTCTTTGGATTCAGACAGTAACAAGCTGTGCACGCGCATCCTTAGCATCCAATTCCTTTCATTTCTGAGGTATAGGAAGCAGCTTGTTTCAACCCGGCGTGCTGAAGTTCTTCAGAGCCTCTTTCATCTTGTCTCTGGCCAGAGCGTAGCGCCGCACGATCTGCTTCACGTGGTCCTCTTCCTCTCGCTGCAGGATGCGCAGGAAGTTCTGGAGTTCAGGAAAACTGAACGCATCCCACTGCCAGAAGAAACAACAGTACATATACCTTTAAAATGTTAGTTTACTTACTGTTTAAATAAAAATTTCCTGATGATTTACTCACCCCCATGTCATCCAAACGACATCTTTTTTCGTAATAAGATGTTATGTCATTAATACATCTTTTTCTCGTTAAAGTGACATTTTCTCCTAACGACGGGATGCTATGTCATTAAAACAACAATTATCTTGTTAAAATGACATCTTTTCTTGTAATAAGATGTTATGTCGTTAAAACAACATCTTTTTTCGTAATACGATGTCATTAATACGAAATCTTTTAACTCGTTAAAATGACAACTTTTCTCATAATAATGAGATGTTATGTCATTAAATGTATTCGTTAAATCGACATCTTTTCTAGTTAAAACATATCTTCTTGTAATAACGAGATGTAGCTAAAACAACAATTATCTTGTTAAAACATCTTTTCTCGTAATAACAAGATATTGCCATTAGCATCTTTTCTCGTAATGTTATGTCGTTAAACGATATTCTCGTTAAATCAGCATCTTTTCTTCTTAAAACAACATCTTTTCTCATAATAATGAGATACTATGTCGTTAAAACAACATTTTTTCTTCTAATAAGATGTCATTAAAACAACTTTTTCTTGTTAAAACGACATCTTTTCTTAAAACTACATCTTTTCTTGTAATAACAAGATGTAATTAAAACTACATCTTTTTTGTAATAAGATCTTTTTCTTGTTAAAGTGACATCTTTTCTCATAAAAACAAGATGTTGTCATTAATACGACATCTTTTAACTCATTACAATGACATCTTTTCTCGTAGTAATGAGATGTTATGTTATTAAACAATATTCTCATTAAATCGACATCTTTTCAAGGCAAATGATATCTTTTCTCATAATAACGAGATGTCATTAAAACAACATCTTTTTTTGTAATAAGATCTTTTTCTTGTTAAAACGACATCTTTTCTCGCAATAACAAGATGTTATCATTAAAACGACAATTATCACATTAAAACGACATCTTTTGTACTTAAAACGACATCTTTTCTTGCAATAAAAAGATGTTATCATTAAAACGACAATTATCACGCTAAAACAACATCTTTTCTCGCAATGACAAGAGGTTATCATTAAAACAATTATCACATTAAAACGACATCTTTTCTCGTAATAACGAGATGTTGTCATTAATACGACATCTTTTAACTCATTACAATGACATCTTTTCTCGTAGTAATGAGATGTTATGTTGTTAAACAATATTCTTGTTAAATCAACATCTTTTCTAGGCAAACGACATCTTTTCTCATAATGACGAGATGTTGTCGTTAAAACAACATCTTTTCTTGTAATAACAAGATGTTATGTCATTACATCTTTTTTCGTAATAAAATCTTTTTATTGATAAAATGACATCTTTTCTCATAATATTGAGATGCTATGTTGTTAAAACAACATCTTTTCTCGTAACGATGAGATATTAAACGATATTTTCGTTACAAAACGACATCTTTTCTAGCTAAATGTCATCTTTTCTCGTAATAAAGAAATGTTGTCGTTAAAACAACAATTATTTCATTAAAACAAAATATTTTCTTCTTAAATCGACATCTTTTCTTCTAATAACGAGATGCTATGTCGTTAAAACTGCATCTTTTCTAATAACGAGATGCTACGTCGTTAAAACGACATCTTTTCTTCTTCAAACGACATCTTTTCTAATAACGAGATGCTACGTCGTTAAAACGACATCTTTTCTTCTTCAAACGACATCTTTTCTAATAACGAGATGCTATGTCGTTAAAACGACATCTTTTCTTCTTAAACCGACATCTTTTCTGGTAACAACAAGATGTTATGTTGTTAGAACAACATCGGGTTGAAGGTCCAAATTGCAGTCTCACTGCAGCTTCAAAAGGCTCTACATGATCCCAGCCAAGGATATAAGGGTCTTATCTAATAAAATGATCGGTCAATTTCTAAAAAAAATAATAATTTATATACTTTTTAACCACAAATGCTTGTCTTGCACTAGCTGGACTTCACGCATTATGCAGTCACATTGGAAAAGTCACGTTCGGTTAATTCTTTGTCTGTTCACTTCGAAAAGGTAGGGTAAGGCGAAAAACTCCTTCTCATTTTCTCTTCCAACTTTAAAATCGCCTGACAGCATTGTTTTACCTTTTTTCTTGTAAAGGGCATTTGACTTTCTTTGCATGTTCGCTTTGTGAACACTAGGTCGGTACTTCCACCAATGTCGCACATGACCTTTCCAAAGTGATTACTTAAGGCGTGAAGTCATGGACGCAGAACTAGTGCAAGATTAGCATTTGTGGTTAAAAAAATATATATATATACACATTTTAATTTTATTAGAAAACGACCAATCGTTTTGGTAGATGAGACCCTTATTTCTTGTAGAGCCCTTTGAAACTGCACTGAAACTGAAATTTGGACCTTCAACCCACTGATCTCCATTGAAGTCCACAACATGGAGAAAAATCTTGGAGTGTTTTCCTCAAAAACCTTAATTTCTTTTCAAATGAAGAAAGAAAGACATGAACATCCTGGATGACATGGGTGTGAGTAAATTTTCAAGAATTATTCTGTCAAAAGGTTGTCTACTCACATTAACTTCCCCCGTTTCATTCTCCTTAAGAACTAAACTGAGGACCTTCTCGTTGGGTCCAGCACACAGACGTAGGAAGAGCGGACGTTCATCGTCTGCTAACTTCCTTAAGTACACTAAAAATCGAAAGACGACATGAATTGTATTATTTGTTTACAACGTATCCATTGTTTATTATCAATATCAATGTAGAGAATGAATGGTCTCCACACCTTGATTCTGTCGCTCGCTGCGTTCGAACAGTGAGAACTTGGCCGGATTGTCCACCACGGTGAATTTCTTCAGCAGTGCTTCGATGACCTCTCTGGCCCGTGTGCTGGAGCTGATGTGCAGGTGTTTGACCGTGTCTCTCGGCAGGTAGAATGAGGTGCGGTGCTTCAGTGCTTTGTCTTCCCGACAACCCCCATCCCGTCCCGGGGAGGAGGAGGACGTGGATCGTGGAGGAGGGATAGACACGGGCCGGGCCAGCTTAAACTGGACCTTTATGAAGCCAGTGTAAGATCCATCACGGTTCTGATGGGGAGGAACAGAAAACATTAATGCAAGCACCAGTAATAAACATATTGATTTACAGTTGAGGTCAAACGTTTGCATACACCTTAGAGAATCTGCAAAATGTCAATTATTTTACCAAAATAAGAGGGATCATACAAAATGCATATTATTTTTTATGTAGTACCGACCTGAATAAGAGTTTTCACATAAAAGACGTTTACATATATAGTCCATATAAGAAAACAACAGTTGAATGTATAAAAATAAGTCCATTCAAAAGTTTACATTCCCTTGATTTTTAATACTCTTGTTACCTGAATGATCCACAGCTGTGTTTTTTTCCACAAATTCTTTGGTTTTTCAGCATTTTTGTTTATTTGAACGCTCTCCAACAACGACTATGATTTTGAGATCCACCTTTTCACACTGAGGACAACTGAGAGACTCGTATGCAACTATTACAGGAGGTTCAAATGCTCACTGATGCTTCAGAAGAAAACACGATGCATTGAGAGTCAGGGGGTGAAAACTTTTTGAATTTGAAGATTAGGGTAAATGTTACATATTTTGTCTTCTGGAAAGCATGTAAGTATCTTCTACAACTGAAAAAATATGACATTTAGGCAAAATAAGAAAAATCTCCAAAAACACATCTCCATTTAAAAGTTTTCACCCCCCCTCCCCCCAGCTCTTAATGCATTGTGTTTCCTTCTGAAGCATCAGTGAGCGTTTGAATCTTCTGTAATAGTTGCATATGAGTCTCTCAGTTGTCCTCAATGTGAAAAAATGGGTCTCAAAATCATACAGTCATTGTTGGAAAGGGTTCAAATACACAAAAATGCTGAAAAACCAAAGAATTTGTGGGACCTGAAGGATTTTTCTGAAGAACAGCAGGCAGTTTAACTGTTCAGGACAAACAAGGGACTTATGAACAACTATCACTAAACAAAAAAAAACACCAAAAACAGCTGTGGATCATTCAGGTAACAACACAGTACTGAGAATCAAGTGTATGTAAACTTTTGAACTGGGTCATTTTTAAAAATTGAACTACTATTTTCTCTTGTGGTCTATATGTAAACGTCTCTTATGTAAAATTAATTATTCAGGTCAGTACTAAACAAAAAAATAACATGCATTTTGTATGATCCCTCTTATTTTGGTAAAATAATGAACAATTTGGAGAATCTGCAAGGTGTATGAAAACTTTTGACCTCAACTATATATAATAACATTATATACCCACACACTGTATGTAATACTGGATAGATAGATAGATAGATAGATAAATAGATAGATAGATCATCAAGACTGATAGGTTTCCTTACCAGGACCATGAAGAGGTTACTGTTGACCTGAGCATTGTATTCTTTCACTTTCTGTTGTATTTCACTGACAGACAGTTCCTGTTTCCTACAGTCCACCGGCTCATCCTGTAGGACAAAGGACAGACAGTGTGTGATACATCACATTACCACACGAGGGCCGCATAGAAACTTTAAGAGACTTTAAGAGATTGGCTGACATAGTCCTAAGATTATATAGCAAACAGAGAAGATATGGGATAACTTGATTTTTTTTCCTAAACACTGATATTAATGGGTTTACAAACCCATACAAACCAATAAGGATCAAATTTAGAAGAACTTTGACAAAAACAGTGTGACTTTTACGAAAACATATTGAACAACAATAGCTGATTGCGTTTGTAGAGCAGAATAAATCGCAGTCTGAGGCATAAAGTGGGTTTGAAATAGCCTTTCAGATGCAGATGGATGCCTTTACCCACAACTCTGAGAGAAAAAAACCCTCCCTCATCCAGAAATAGCAGACAGGAAGTGGAAACACACACACACACATTGTTCCATGCTCACTCATACACACACTCACATTCACATCAACCCTAAATGCTTGTGAATGTGTCTAAGGAATGTCGAATTTCCAGTCAGTACATTACTTGTAAAACTAAAACACACACATATAAAATCTTTCTAAATTTGTGTGGGGAAAAAATGTTTTGTACTTACTAGTGCTGTGAAAAGTAACATAGATTGAAATAAAAACATATTTAGGTAGTAATTAAATATGTAATTGAAAAATATATATAATAAACATAATACATATTATATAAAATCACTTTTTTTATCAAAAAATTCCAGGCTATTTTTAAAAATAATTTACGATATTTATAAAAATGCATGAGACAAACACCACCAATAACGTATGAACATGTATATAACATGTGATGTCACATAAATAAAAGTAATTCTAGTCCACTTTAATCTTTGAATACATTTGATGACTTCATGAATAGTAATGAAGGTTTAATTAAGATTCAACTCTTTATATTGATTATGTGCTATAAAGAAACATGAACAGACTGCTGCGATGCTTAATCACGTTAACTACTCAGCATGACATCATCTAAAGAGGAAACCCCCCCACACGGGCGCGCGCACACACACAAATAAGGAAGTCTAACATTTTATAAAAAAACATACAACTAATATTTTAAAACAATGAGTAATTCGATTAAAACTACTGATTATACTTTGAAATGATTATATAGAATGTTGAAAATCATTCTCAAGTTCGCTAGTAGACGTAAGCATCATTTAAAAATAAACACGCAGGCGTATTGTTGGCAAAGCGAACCGAAGATTTCCGGTAACTTAGTTCAGTTTCCCCCCTTTAAACCGGAGTACAAACTCGCAAAGCCGCCCAAGAACGCCAAAATGATACACGCTCATGGTTAAAGTTGTATTCTGTTTGACCATTGACCGCTGTCTTACTTTCTCTTTGCGTTTTTTGGTCTTTCTGAGTGACGTGCGCGCCGTGTAGAACTGCTCGAAGTCGTGCTCTTGCTCGGAGTCGCTCTGGCTGCAGTATCCGCTGCTCGCGCTGCTGCCCCACGTCATGTCGAACCACTCGCAGTCCGTCATTATTACACCGAAACCAGCCGGACCGGGCCTGTATAACAGTTTCCGTTGTGTCTGAGGAGGATGATGTGGCTGTCTGACCAACCTCGTGTAACCGGGATGCAACCGTTAGGCGTGATTCGAAACACCACCCTTCCCTTTCCGCTGGGCTCCGCCCCTCGGATTGAATTTACAGCACGCAGACTCCTCCCCCCATTATGTCCTGACCCTCCCCCTGAGACCCCGCAGAACAATGGAATATAGATTGCTGTTTAAATATATCGTTTCTAAATATTTTCGAACCAATAAAAATATAATTACATCTACATATAATTATATAATCATTCTAGAAAATTACATACATTATAAATTATGTAATAAAAAAATACATATAGTAACTATAGTATAGTACATATAGTAATATAGCAATACTTTACATAATTTAAACAAACCATTTAGTGTGACGAAAAAGGCCATGCAAATGTAAATCACTACAGTGGGGAAATAAAAATATAATTACATCTACATATAATTCTACATTAATTATAAAAATAATTACATAGTAATATTTGTTATACAAATATGCAACATTTATTTAAAATAGTACATTTATAATATTAAATTAAATAGTATTTTTATATTTATAGTTTATACTCTTATGTATATAAAGGTGTATATTTCATAATAACAATAATAATAAAAAAATAAATTATACTTACACAATAATAAATAAAAAATAAATCATACTTATATAATAATAAATAAAAATAAATTAATTATATTTATATCATAATAATAAATAAATTCCATTTATATAACAATAATAATATTAACATTATCAATAACTAACAATATTATATTAAATAACATTAACAATATTAGAATATTATCTAATATTTAAATAGTACATCTATAATATTAAATATTTGTATAAATGTATTTTAAATATGTTTATACTCTTATGCATATAAAAGGAATATTTATTAATAAATAAATTCATTCATTATACTTATATAATTATACTTATTACTTATACTTATATATTTAATAATAATAATAATAATAGTTATTATTATTATTATTATTATTAGAAAATTAGAAAAGCTGACAATACAATACAATATAAAACACTACAGCTTAAAAATAAAATACATATAATTAAATCTGTATAATAAAATTAATCTACATATAATTATATAATAATTACAAAATTACATATGTTTGTTATATGTAAAAATGCAACATTTATAATAAATAATACTTTTTTTTTTTTTTTACTGTACATGACAGTATATAGCATATAAATATAGTAAATAAATATATTTTAAACATGCATGTACAAATGTATATAATAATTATTCTTTTATTTTATATTTTAATATGCAATATTGCCATTTGGTATGACAGAAAAGATACAAACTACAAACAGCATACATCACCATAATGGACAAACAGAAGGTTTAAGGAGAATATATACATACATCATGACTACATATATAAATATTTCATATATCCTGTGCCCGTCTGCATAAAACATGCTGCTATGAAAGTCTTGTGTGTATTTAAAAGGATTAACAGTATAAGAAAGAGCGTCATGCAAATGTTGCATGGCCAAATGAGATTTTAAGATGATTTGCACATTTGTAATTAGGTAAGAGTGCCATTGTGACACACCATTGACTTGATCTGATTAGTTCATTCACCCAGCTGTCAGTCAGTCCTCCACCCTCCCCCATATCACTCTCACATCAGCACTCAACAATCACTCACTTACACTGAAAATCAATGCAGATCCCTCCTTCCTGTCATTATAAGCTTTGATTATGATGTAAATAAGAATTAGAAACCAAAATCTCATGCAACTCCTATAAAATTCCACATTTTTTTAGAAAGCTTAAAAATCAGTCGATCTAAAACGTCAGAACAGTTCATGTATTTATTTACATTTTAAATGTTAAAAAGCGAGCAGCTGCTTTATTGTGTCTCTCCTCCGCAGCGCTGTCGTAAATTGCACGCGTCACAGCGTGTTTAGGACGGTAATAAACTCACACCGATGGCATATGGTGCGTTGAGACACGCGTCTACGTTTAGTGACAGATGACAGGGTGGAACAATTTAATTACGTTTAAATGTAACGCATGCGTCATCTCTGATTTGCATGTCATTTAGTGCTTAGTAGTTCGCTCACCACATTAGTGTCCGTCTCGATCGTGTCCTCGCAGTAGTTTAGCTGTTCGCCGACGGCGTCGCAGTTCAAGCTGCAGTCCAGTTGAATGAAGGGTTGACAGCGGTAGTGACAAGTGTAATTACAGTCTGAAAAGACACAAATGGTTATTTGCAAACCGAAACCACATATACATAGAAATCAAGCTTTCTGAAGAATGTTGGCAACCAGACTGTTGATGGTATTTAGGTCAATGGCTACCATCAACTATTTAGTAACCAACATTATAAAATAGCTTCTTTTGTGTTCGACAGATGACAGAAACTCAAACTGGTTTGAAACTTGAGGGTGAGTAAAATAATAATAGGATTTTAATTTTTGGGTGACTGTCCCTTTAAGACAGTTCTCCATTCACAGAGCTGCAGTTTATGAGATCAAAAGTCTATTTTGGTGGCACAAAATGAATTCATGACAGAGAGGTCAAGCTTTACCAGTTCAGAAGGGCCTGATTCATTGTGAATGAATGTACAGCGCCGCCTGCTGGTCATGCTGATGTAAGTTATGGGTTATCTGATGAATAAGTCATTCATCTGTGGTCTGGTTTGACTGACCTATTTTTCCTCAAGGCCTCACGAAGTGTAAAAACAACTCTGCTTATGATCGTTTTTAATATTTGATCATCTATTATGATGTTTTGGATGTTCAAATAGAGAAAGAGAGAAACTAAAGAGATAAAGAGAATGTGGGTAGTACTTGCAAAACTCACTGTTACAACATTTATTTTTTTAATGCAGTTAAGCATTTATTTTAATGTGGCAAAACGATTAATTGCGATTAATCGTATCCAAAATATAAGTTTTCGTTTACATAATATATGTGTGTGTATATATATATATACACACACACACACACACACACACACATACAATATATATATTTTTTTAAAATATTTACATGCATTTACATGTATATATTAGTGCTGGCCAATGATTAATCGCGATTAATCGCATCCAAAAAAAAGGGGTTGTGCGCATAATATATGTTTGTGTGTGCTGTGTGTATTTATTATGTATATATAAAAACACACACATGCATGTATATATTTTCGAAAAATGTAATATTTATATATTAAATATATTTATATATAATATAAATTATATGAATATAAATATATACATTTAAATATTTTGAAAATATATACTGTATGTGTGTATATATATATATATATATAAAATAATTATACACAGTATACACACACACATTGTATATACATTATATTAATGTGATTAATCGCAATTAATCATTGCCCAACACTAATATTCATATAATTGATATTATATATAAATGTATTTAATATATAAACACATTTTTCTTAAATATATATATTCATGTGTCTATGTATATATACATAATAAATATACACAGTACACACACATATGTTATGTACACAAAAACTTTTATTTCGAATGCGATTAATCACAATTAATCATTGTCCAGCACTAATATTCATATAATTGATATTATATATACATTTATTTAATATATAAACATATTTTTCATAAATATATACATGCATGTGTACCTATTTATATATACATAATAAATATTCACTGTACACATATATATATTATGTAAACAAAAACTACTTTGGATGCGATTGATCGCGATTAATCGTTTGGCAGCACTCATTTATTTTCATTTGTTTTGCTATTCATGTTCTTTATTTTCTATATCATATCTGTTCTGTTGGTTTATTTATGCAATTTTTACATTTAACTTATTTTTTTCTGTAGATGAAACAATTAAATTAAACAAAAATAATTCAGGTATTTAATTAGATAGTTTTTAATTTATTACACATTTATTTATATATTAACAAATGTCTAAGTATTTATCATTTGCTTATTCTTTTTGCATTATTTGCCTAAATTAAAATAAACTGCAACTACATCTAATTCTTTTATTTTATTTTATTTTATTTTATTTTAAATAAATTAAATAAAATAACTTATTTTATTTATTATTTTGTACATATCCATTTATAGTTTTTGCTTGCTAATTTTGAATGTTATTTATTTGCTATATATTATGTGACTTACTGTCCATAAATAAAACGATGTCATTAATGATTGATTTGCTGTTTAAGGGATAGTTCACCCAAAAATGGAAATTCTGCCATTAATTACTCACCCTCATGTTGTTCCAAACTTGTAAGACCTTCATCTTCAGAACACAAATTAAGATTTTTTTGATGAAATCCGAGAACGTAAAGGAAAACAAAAATAACACATGGGTCGTGGTTCGCTTGTTTAAATTCTGTTAACTTGACAGTGTCTCAAACGCGTCACTAATGTGCGAGACGCTGCGAAAGTATGGAAAGCCAAATGGTTCAAAAACAAGTACATTTTAACACGTTAACAAGCGCGTATTTTACATGTTGTTGACGTGTTGAAATTCAGGTGTTAAATACTTGTGGTTTATGCATGAAAAATAAACGCATTAAATACGTGCAAACAACAGGTATTTAACCGAATACGAAAAAACGAAATAACTGACATGGGAAAATTATGTTGGTTAGAGGTTCTGAATTTTTATATTTTGATTAATCATCCAGCCCTGGTACTTATTTGCTTATTTTGAGTGTTATTTATTTGCTACATTTTCTGGCTTACTGTCCGTAGATAAACAAGCACAACAGTCATACACGTCCATATAGTCCAATATGTTTTTAATAGGAAAGTATTAACAGGATTGAAAAACCTAAATAACTGACATGGGACAATTACGTTGGTTCGAGGTTCTGAATTTGAGTTTCGATTATATTTGGATTAATCATCCAGCCCTAGTGTTTATTTGCTTTGTTTTGTGACTTACTGTCTGTAAATAAACTAACGTCTAAGCTCTCGGATTTCATCAAAAAAATCTTAATTTGTGTTCCAAAGATGAAAGAAAATCTTCAGGGTTTGGAACGACATGAGGGTGAGTAATTAATGACAGAATTTTCATTTTTGGGTGAACTGTCCCTTTAAGAACAACCCATGTATTTACTACACACCCCCACACAATCTCTATCCAACATAAGTCGCTGTCTAAACTGTTCGTTTCCCTGTCTAAACATCCTTTTCCTATTGGCTTACGCTCTCTGAGGGCCAGCTTGTCTTGACAGTAACATTTACACAGCAGAAGACAAATATCACTGTGGAAATGCTCTTGATTATCTCCTAACGACTCACGTGTGCAGCGGAGGCTCTGGCGGTACAGGCCCCAGATGAACTCCCCGCAGAGGTCACACCAGCTCAGCTGCGTCTGGCTGCAGGGCTGGAAGTCGTGTCCCCGTCCCGGCTGACACGTCGGCCAGTCGGGGTCCTCCAGACGTACGCGCTCGCCCACCATCCGCACCACCTTTTCTTTGCTCCATCTGTCCAGAGTGGGTGGAGGAGGGCCGCTAGGGGGCGCTAACTCGATGCGGTCGTTGGGAGTCAAGTCCTGCAATTCAATGAGTTCACATTTTGCCATCTTGGGAATGCTGGAGGCTGGAAAGCATGGCTCAGTAGGTCATGAGAGATGATTTATAACTTCAGACCACATCAGAGAGATGCTGTTTACTCCAAACCAGGCTGACAGACTTCGAGTCTGATTCTGATGTGTTTGCATATCCGGGCTCAGAACAAACATGGATCACTTTGTCAAATCCTACAGTCTTAATACAAAAGAGATGATGCGTTTTTGACGAGTTTTCAGAAAGATGTCTTCTTAAGTCAGTTTTCAGCAGCATCTGGCTCAATCTGAGGACAAACAACAGAGATTTGATTAGATTATACTGTGGTTCTGTATGATTATAGCAAATGTGGACCGTTATAATCTCTCTGATCTCCAAAGAACTCCATTAACGTGTTTTACCGTCAGTATTTATTAAAAGAAAATATCATATTTTACATATTTAAATTTAAATATTGTGTGGGTGAGTGTTGTAAATACATGATTAAGAAATTTAAGAGGAAATTAAACAACAAATCAATCAATAATGATCACAAAACATAGCAAATAAATACTGTAAATGCATTTATAAAAATATAATCAAATTAAATAAAAATAAAACAAAAATTAGATGTTACAGTTAGATGGTAAAATACACGCAGTTGATTTTATATAAATATGAGATATTTGTAATATTTAAAATTATATATATAATATATATTATATATATTTCAAAATTTATTTAATGATTTAATTTTGAGTAATTTGGCCCTATTTTTTGTATACATTCTATATATTTTTGTACATTTTTTAAAAAGAGAGACCCTTGATGTTTGAATTTGTTGACCAGAATTAATTATTTAGGTGAGGGAAAATATTTTTATCTGTATTAAAATATTTATAATAATAAATAACATTGTAATTTTTGCATATATATTAAATATTTATAATATTTAATATTATTATCGTATGTTATAATTACATTATAAATGTAATTATAAATTATAAATTATACATTTTTTTTGTATATTATATTTTTAATAAAAGAGAGAACCTTAACATTTGTTGAACTGAATTAAATGTTTACTCTGTATAAAGTAAAAGTAAATATTTAATATATATATAATAAATTACATTTTTAAAATTATTTTTTATATTAATAGTCTGTATAAGGTAAAAGTAAATATTTTCATATATATATATATATATATATATATATATTAACTATTTATAATATATTATTTTTATTATTATTTTATTTTTTAATTATTATTTTATTATAAATTAAAACTTTGTGTATATTATTTTTTAATAAAAGAGATACCATCTATATTTGTTGGACAGAATGACATGTTTAGTCTATATAAGGTAAACAAACAAACAAACAAACAAACAAATAAATAAATAAATAAATAAATGTATTCTTATTATATATTATAATTACATTATGAATTAAAACAAAATATACAAATTTTTGTATATTATATTTTTAATAAAAGAGAGTGAATATAATTTTTAAATATGCTATAAATAATACTTGGTAATATGTTGTACATTTAATATATATATATATATATATATATATATATATATATATATATATATATATATATATATATATTCCCTTTGTATTTGTTGAACAGAATTAAATGTTAAATCTATATAGGGTAAAAGCTTAGTTAAACATCTGACAGAAGGTCTACAGATGGAAATATATGTGGATTTAACATTCCAGACGCAGGTTTGTGCAAACGAATCTCTGTCCTTTGCAAAACCACTTGACAACATCTTTCTGGAGGCTGATCAGTATGCGAGAGGAGCAAAATTGCACTCAAGGGTGTTTTGAACCATTTTTGTTGTAGGGCACCTCTTTTGGCTACTGTCCTAATCCAGAAAACAGGCCGAACTACCAGCCAGAACAGAAAGAGACGTAAAACTGGGTCACAAAAGCATAGCAAATAAATAACACATAAAATAGACACATATAGTGAAGAACAAATAAATAAATGCACCAATAAAATCCATATATGCATGGTTAAAAATAATAATTAAATTAGTAAATGAATTTAGTTTTCAATTAATTTAATTCAAATGAATAAAGTAATTAACAGAATAAAAATAAGAGGTTAAAATGTGACTTTAAGTGCATTTAATGCATAAATAAACTAATAAATCAAAAGAACAGAATACAAGAAAATAAATACAAAAAATACTAAATAAATACAACAACCTGATAAAAACTGATGTTAAAATGTGATTAACACAGACGAAAACAGACAAATAAACAGATATAATGAAATAATCTCTCAGATTAGATTAGCAATTCGACATCATTGACAAAAGCCCACAAATTTAAGAAACTACGTCTGTTTTTTTGTCACTTAAAGACAGATTATAGCTCACTCGTGTTTAAACCTCCTGTAACAAGAAGTTTAAGAAGTCAAACCTACCTTAAACCAAAACAAGACACTTTCAGTGGTCAGCACAACCTGTCAGACTGACAGTAAACGCGTCAGTTTTCTCAAATCCGCTTTTAGCGTCTCAAATTAAACCTAATCCGCGCGCACGACGCGTGTTTGGGAGCAGATAACGGAAGCGATTGCGCAAAACTGAGAAAACGTCTTCCATTACTCTCAAAACTGAAGTGAAAACGATCCTGCTCTGGTAGAGAGATGCTTCCTCAGATGTCTCCCCGTGATTCAC